>CM039129.1:31464050-31490232 GCA_022036555.1 Microstegium vimineum | reverse complement strand
TTTTTGCCTCTTAAACACCTCTGCATCACCCCCTTTCCCCCCTTCCCAAACCACCGGCGGTGGCAAGGGCGATTTCGCGTCGGAGTCGGGTACCCCTTGAGTCACTGAGGGCAACCTGCTCCCCAGGACCAGGGCCAAGGAGAAACTCCTCCTCCCCCTGCCCCGCCTCGACCTATCCGCCATGAGCGAAGGGGGGGACGACCACCCTCCATGGCCTCAAAAGCCTAGTTTCTACACATTAAATGGGCGTCGGGGCCCGCCTGCCCCATGAGGGGTTAGGAGCGGGGGGGAGAAGGTCGATCTACCAGCTGGGAGCAGTGAGACAGGAGGGGAGCGGCGCCGGGGACCCGCCGGCGGCCCGACGGCAGGTGTCCGTCCCCGGGCGGAGTCCCCCGCGAGTCCCCCCGAGTCCCCCTGAGTCACGGGCGGACTTACCTCATGCATCTTCTTTACTGTAACCCATTATAAAAGATGGAGCTCCCTTATCACTATCAAAAAAACCCTTATATTTTAAAAGGGAAAGGGTGCTTGCCTTTCTATGCCCTAAAGGGCCCCCAAAACACATGCATGTCATTTTGGGCGCAATTGCATTGTATCATCTGTCTTTGGTTGCCAGCGTGCTCCCAGTGAGCCCACAACCAAGACTGGTCGAGGCGGGCCACACATGTCGTGCAGCTAGGCTAGGGAGTGGTTCAAGGCGAGCCATGGGCCTCACGTCGTGACAGCTGGGTCGCTCGAACCGTGCTCCTCTTCCTACTTAGCTATGCAGTGGGGCACTCCTGGTATATGCCCCCAAAAGGGGAAGTCTTTCTCCATGAGGAAGGAGAGAGAGTAAAGACATTTCATCAAGAGTCAAATCATCTCAAGTTTGACTAAATTTATATGATAATATAATAACATTAACGATGTCAACTAAGTATCACTAGATTCTTCATCAATTATATTTTCATAATATACATACTTTTTAGCTCCTATGAGACATATTTTTTTTGAGCTCTTATGAGCCTACAACTGAAAGCATAGCGATCGTTTGGCATAAAATATATATTTGATGTCAAAAAATATAATTTTTTTTCTATAACTTTGACAAACTTGAGATGTTTTAACTCTCCAAGATTCTTAAAATGTCTTATAATTTGGAATGAAGGGAGTAGAACCCAAACTAATTCTAAATTACCTTAGCCCATCAAAACACTCTCTTACACACTTCCATACCTGTAACTTTCTACTTTCTCCTTGACATATGCATAGTACCAACATGGAGAGGGGAACAATTGATTCATCTAGTGTCCGCCACGCCGGCGGAAAAGGGCAAACCGGCGAGCTGCACTAGGTCTGTGTGTCCAACCACACGTGTCTGATAGCAGAGGGCGCGGTAGGCAACAACACGCCGGTGGGATGCTCGGCCGAGGAAGAGAAGGAGGTTTTGGATGGCGAGGAATCGGGCTTGGAGGAGGAGGCACGGGTGTAGAGGAACTGAATGAGGAGGCGGCGGCTTTGAATGGCCAGGGAGGGTACAAGGTCGCACAGAGAGGAGGCTTTGAACGGGGAGGGTATCAATGGCAGGATCGGATGAGGAAGAGACATGGTAGGGTAGGGTAGGGTAGGGACGTGGATCTGACAGTGAGGAGATAGGGTCACGCGAAGAGGTGTCACCGGCCATGGAGGCAATACCTGTCCTACCATTTTGAGGGCCCTTCTGGCTGGTCTCAACGACTTTTTTAGACCATATAAGATCTTATATATATATGTATATATATATGTTAATTTTACATGTAAAGTAAAATTTAATCTAATGATATAATTTTAATTTAACATGTCTAATAATTATCGAGGAATAATTGTAGACAAAAGTTGTAATATAAATTGATCTTCTAATCTTTTTTTTCTCAACCCATGATAAATATTTCTCAGGTAATAGTCTAAAATTCTAACATGACTATATGAGTACAAAGTACTAGTAGTATACAAATAATTTATTTGATTAAAAAATGATTAAACGAACAAAAAATACCTAGGGCCTGATGAACTAAAATTGATCGTCGTATCTAGAGGCCTAGATGCTTGGTCGCCGCTGCCATGTGACGTGTTCGTCCGTGGCTATGTCTTTGCGTATGTGCCTCTGAGGCGGTATGGCGGCACAACTCTGCGCGTCATGCTCGGGCTCGGCGCTCGGTGCTCGCGCAACTCTCATCTGATCGTCTCGTCGGTGGCTCACTCGTAGACGTCGTGACCGCAACTGCTCGGGTTTTCAGAGTCATTAATCTGCTAATGGACTATAGGGACCAAAGGGTTTGCGTACACAGGCTTGGGACCCTCAATTGTCTGGGCCCTCGGCCGTCGCACCCCGTGCACCTCCCTAGGGTCGACACTGCATGGAGGAGGTAGCGGGTGGGAGAAGGCATCAAGCAAGGAGAGGTTAGGCGTGGCAGGAGAAGAAACGGACGAATCGAAAAACTAGAGGCCGGACATCTCCAAGAGTTTGATATCCTAATTTTTTTTTGGCAAAATGAGAAAAATACTTTTCAAATAGTTTGACATCTTTGGCAAGTTGGCAAATCTCGGTCGATTGCATGCATATATGCGCGTGCGGCACCGGTCGTGCATCATAGTTTTCTCGTGCTTAGCGGGGCTCTTCATTCACTTAGTGGGGATCTTTATTCGCTTAGCGGGTCTCTTCATTTTGTTAGCGGGATTTTTGGTTTTTTGAAACAAAATTTGTCAAATTGTTGGAGTTGAGATCTTTTTTTTCCTTCCCATGTTATTCCGGGAGTTGGCAAACAACGAGATTTGGGAAACGATATTTGCCAAACTATTAGAGATGCTAATGGATTGGGTAGCCAACAAATCCGGAAGAGAAAGGAGACTAGTTTTCTCCTGGTACTTAAACATAGAGCACTATTTAGGTAGCATTCTAGAGATTACGTGAAAATATTAACGAGCCGAAATAATCTTCCATTTTTGCCACACGTCATACAATTATTTCTCATTTGCAACTAGAAGCTCTTACCCTATTCGGCGTGTGCGCTAAGAATTGGAGCAGGAACCGGAGCTAGACCATGATGTCGAGGGTGGTGCGGAGCGTGTGCTGGTTTGTCAGCATGGACCGGCGATGGTGCTAGGGCATGATGGCCATGATGACGTGGCCCTGGTGCATGATGATTGTGATGGTCGTTGTGGCCATGATGACTTGGCTCGGGTGTTGATTCATGGTGGCCAAGGTTACTGTAATGACCTGGCGTTGGTGCTAATGCATGGTGGCCGTGATGACCTGGTGCCTGTGCATGGCCAACGCCAGCATTGCCATTGCTAGGAGAACTTGGTGACTTTGTAGGCACTGGAGCAGGTGGCGACGCGTGATATCGGTGATGGCCATGGTGGCGATTATGCTTCGGCGCAGCAGCATGGTGTTGCGGCCCTGGAGCATGGGGCGACACATGATGGTTGTGTGCCACCGACGACGTGACCATTAGGAGCATCGCCATTACCACAACCATAAGTGCAATTGGCATGGCCATGGCGAGGAGCTAGAGGAAAGTTGGTACCTTATGTGTGTTGTGTATTGCAATCGTGGGCAAGAGCATATATATGGAGTCTTAGAACCAAAGGTTTGGTTATCATTGATTGTAAAAAGGGATTAATAATGTCTTTATGAGGAATAGCCTGGCCAAACGATAGATGAGGAAATAATTTATTTCCTACATCAAATACCTTCTTTCTTTTGTCTCACAAAATATACCTTCTTTCTTTTTATTATATATAATCATCAACTAATGCCTTTAGTTTTTAGAAGATGAATCAATGCATTCTTATTTAACAAAGAAACATTAACCCACAAAAACACATAATTAATTTTGAATAAATATGAGATCTATGCATTTACAAATTTCTTTTTTTTGTAAAAATAGTATACCCAAAAAGTTCCATCTGATGCAGCGTAGGCTAGCATAGTAGACTGCATTGTACCAAACAAAATACTAGCCATTACACGATTCAGAATTAAAGCACTTGAAGTTTTCTTATAGTTTCAAAACTAACAAAGGTTGTGTCGCCCTAGTTGCCCTGCGTCGACTAACCCTCCACAGGTTGCCCATGCAAATAAGCAGAGCTAGACTTGTCCTATTATAAAATTAAAGTGTATTTTTTTTACTGTTATAAATGAAAAAAATCAACCAATATATATATGTTATGTGTTGTGGTTCTTGTACTAGTGTATGCTCCAAATTATGGGTGTTCATGAATTGAGGCAAATGAGTATATGCACTTTTCTAGGGCCTTTTGGGAAATTCCTTGGATTATACTTGCTTGTAGTAAAAATGGTGTGGATGACGCTTAATATGTTTAGATGAATTTCTAGGATTTTTTGTGAATTATAAGAATCTTTCTCTAACAAAGAAGAAAGATCAAATCAAGTTTGGCGTACACTTCTTGGGTCCACGCATCAATTTTGGTGGTTTTGAGAGGCTAACCTTTGTGTATATGTAATGTAACAATTTATAGTTACTTTAAGGGACATAATGGGAAAAAGGTTTAACTCAATTACAAAACATGGTTATATTAAAGGTAAAAAAAGAATAATAATACCTATTAATCACCTAGACACTTGGACATAAACAAAATTCCTGGTGTACATGGGTGTGTGAAACAAAATTCGCTTGCAAAGTGGGGAAGTCTGCCATCGGCCCCTGCACCTCCCCAGACGCAGGTCCCACACCCAGCCGACGGGCACCACCGCCGCACCAGGCTTTTACTAGCTCACGACGCGTCGCCGCCGACCACAGCACGGCTGGCGTGTCGATCCCTCCCGCTCTCCTCGCCGGATCCCCACCCACCGCAGCCCTCTACTCCTATGTGTCCAGTGGGGGCAGAGATCCGTTAGCGCGAGGACTGGTCCCTTCTTGGGTTGGTAAGCAACTATCGCTCACTTTCTTGGATGGATTCCGTCCCATCAAACCCAGATTCTTCTCCCTGTCCATTCGGTGTTAGCTCTGGGTATGTGTGCTGCTAACCCGATCTGTCTCTTCATGACTCGATTAGGTTCTTCGTCTCCAGCTCGCGAGATCGACACTGGTTGGTGCTGATTGCAGCACTTCGTGGCGCCTGATTGGGTCGCGGGTGCGGTTTGCCCTCCACGAATTTGGGGTTTGGTTCAGCTGAACCCCCATGACCCAAGCCAAGTCCGCTCCTGGGAGGAGGGAGATGGGCCGGGCGCGGTCGCCGGAGCCGCTCGATTTCTTCATATGGACTGTCGAGGTTGCTCATCTGTGTCCCCTCTCTTTTGCTTTGCTGCTGCAAATGCTATTTTTTTCCCCCGGAAACTAGTGGTTTTATCTTGTGCATTACCGCTACTGAAACCGTGTTTCGGAGAATTAGCTAGGAGATTGGGAAGTCCGTGAAACAGTGTTCTCCCTCTGACCTTCCTTGGCTTGCTGTCTGGCTTCATGGGGATGGAATATACTGTAGTGTAACATAGTTCTAAATGTTTACCCGGTTGAGTTTCAACGATTTTGGAGTGGATTTTTTATATTGTTGGTTATAAGCCTAGCTTTTAAGCTGTCACTTTGTTAGGCATATGGGAAATCAGTAGTGTGATTTCTTAAAAAGAGTCTTAGGAACTTGATATTTTATATGTTGTTGTCCCTTTCATTTTTAATGTACGGTTAGTTCTAGTGACCACTGACCACTGAGACTGAGTATTGAGATTTCAGTTATTCAATTGTTCTCTGCTCCTTCTACATGTTATTCATTATATCTTTCTTTTGCATCTTTTATTGACCCTGGATTCTTTCATTTTGGTGGCTTTGGAACTTGCGCATTAGGGAGGCTGTCATACTTGGTGTTAGCCTAAATGTTAAATGGTAAATAGTTGGTCAACTGTAATTTACCCTTTAGTCAGTGTTTAAGTGGAGTTAAACAGTCTAAATAGTTTTGTATAGTACCACTAAAATATACATATTTATGTATGTAGAATTTAAATATACAAGATGTACACATTTATGTATATAAAATTATGTATTCTAGCAAATATTTTTCCCCGGAAAGAAACTAAAATCCCACTCCACATTATATATTTACAAAATTAATTAGTTGAGTACCATGTGGTACTAGTTGTAATCTTGCTATTGACTAAACAGAGAATTAAATAGCCATTTAGTCAATTTAGCCACGTCTAACTCGATCCCATTTTATGTCGTTTGGACTGTTTTAGACTCCAACTGTTTTGGGACAAAACGACATGATTGGCCTTCATTTAGGCCGAACAGTGATCATACTATATACCCTTAACTGTATCGCCGATGGGGTGCTTATCCATATCCTGAACTTTGAAAAAAAAAACTACTTCATCTATAGAATTATGAATGAGCCATTTTGAGTTTTTTACTTAGATTGTGAATGTTCAACCTTACACTAAGCTCAGTTTAAGGCCTGCTAAATATTGTCCGCCCTGCCCTGGCCAAAGAATGACCCAAGACCAAGAAGTCCAAGGTCAATACAAGCCCAACCTGCTCTGTCTTCCTAAGACGAAATCATAGTCCAACCTACTTGAATGGGCAGATTATTATGCTTAGGCCAGTCTCAATGGAGAGTTTCATTACACTGTTTTTCCAAGACTGCCATGTCATTTAGAATGAAATGAAACTTGAATGAAACTCTCACTCTCAATGCAAAGTTTCATTCCAAAGTTTCATAGGCATTTAATTCTACGACTCATAGAGAGTTGGTAATGGTAATCGTGTCAAGAGAGTTTCATCCCCATGACACTCATTTTCTCTCTCTCTTCATTAAAACATTGCCACATCAGCAGAAGTGCACATATGGCAGGTTATTAAATGCAAATGAAACTCCAATGAAACTCCCATTGAGACTGGCCTTAGTCAATCAAACTTTTTTTGTTTATTTTATTTGATGATTTGGCAGACAATCAGACTTTAGATAAGAGTTTAATATTCTGCAGCAGGCAGCTCCACTTCTCAAAGGGCCTAAACCATTCTTAGGGGGGAGTAGGGCAGAGTGAAAAGCATGCCAAACTAATTTGCTGTCGTCATATTTGGTTCTGCTTCTTTATCTATCATCTATATTGTTCGTCCGAACTTGTCCAAATTGGGCTTCATTGTTATGTCAGATTATTAAATTAACAGTACCACTAGTTTGGTACTTGGAATGCCCAGTTAATACTCGTATTGCCTTTGAAGCATCCTCAAACAGAAAGTGGTTTGGGCTGTGATTGGTCCTTGTTCAGGGTAAAGCTAGGTTCGGCCTAGAAGTTCAGCTGGTGCTTGGGCTGTTTTAGATTAGACTGCCCATGGACTGGGGTCCAGGTTATAGTAGACCAAGGTCCAGCTGATCGTTTAGGGATTGTATATTGCTACAATATATATGTTTTGTTTTGTTTTGTTTTGTTTCCTCTCATTTCTTGCAACAACAATAGTTTTAACTTTTACTTCTTTAGATACACATTAAATCACTTTGTAACTGGCTTGGTGTTTGAAACTTTTGGTCATTGCAGAACATATCAATTATTTTTTACTCATTGCTTATATATTGAAATGCAACTAGCTGTGCTATACTATAAATGCATTGTTATTATCTGTTAGAAGTCTGCCTTTGTGTTGATCCTTTCATCTATGCCTTTAAGACAGCCCTCTGTTATGCTCTCTTTTCAGTTTATTAAAAGTTTCTGAAGTTGAATGATCTGAAGCTTGAAATTTCCTGGGTTGTTTGCTTATTTGTTTACTACCCCACATCATTTTTTGCCCAAGTACAAAAGGTTGACATAGTTGGATAGGTCATGTGCAAGATAGATTAAAGTGTCATTTACTGGCATCCATGTCACTCTGTTATTTCTTCTCCTCTTGCCATTGGTATGTTTCTTAATTTTCATTCAGCGTATCTGGTTGCAGTTTAGTACAATTTTATCTTTGAATTTCAGGAGTTTCTGAACTAGAATCTTGTTTAATGTTGAGCTTTTATAGCTTAGAACTGTATTTGGGCCAGCATAGTACTTTAGTTTATTATGACTACAATTGGTAGGGTCCAATGAAAGAGTTTGAGGCTATATTGTCACCTCAAGATGTTTGACTATTCACCTAATATGGTAACTATTTTCTTGCAGGATGTTGGGTTATGGCTGGAAGAAATAAATCTTGGTGCCTACAGGCAAGTATTTGAAGAAAATGGTGTCAACGGAGAATATCTAGAAAGCTTGTCCATGTTTACTACTGAGCAGATTCTGCGCTTTATTAGGCGGTGCCATATGAAATGGGGAGACTTTATCACACTGTGCAAAGAGTTGAGGCGCATTAAAGGTTTGTATAATTATATTTTTCTTATTTAGCCTTTCATATCAAGGACTCTATCTATATAACCCATTTCTTCTATGTTCTACCTTAGAATTATAATAGTTGTGGACTGTGGTGCTCCATATATACTCATTTTCTCTTTCTGTTCCACTTGACTTTATAATAAAATGCGAAGTAATTTGTTAGAAAGAAATTTTTGTTTCCTCTCACTGGTGCTATCTTTTTTGGCATTTACAAAGGCAGTCACAACTCTAGTGTTTGAAGTGGTAAAACCTCAATGCTTGGTTGTCCAGTTATGTAAATTGGTTTAGCTAATTCTTTTGCTGAAGTTGTGTGCATATAAGTGTCATTGGCAAGTTACTGGCAGTAGTTTGAGACTTGAGTTAATCATGACTCCATTACAAAACATATGCGGCACTACATCTGATCTAGAATAGATGTATTAACTTCTTGCCATCAAACCTTTGAAGTTTTGACCACTATTATACATAAAATACATGTGAAATGGTAAAAATGATGTTAGGGGTTGCCAACAACAATACTGGATATTGTTAGAAAAAAGAGTTCTGTAGTGGTCCATTTGACACAATATGAACACCTTAAATGAGAACAAGTCAGACCAGGTGGGGTCAGCTATGAACTTAGGCGGTTAGGCCTCAGTAACCACTCACTTTAAAGAATGCAGTGTGCCTTCCTAGTTATGGACTGATCTCTTCACAATGCTTGAGTTATTGATAATTATAACATTGACAGTAATCAGATAGGGTGTGTGATTGAAGCTTCTACTATTTTGGTTCTTTATGTTTTGGATAGTTTCGCTGTGTGACTAATATGTTTAGCATAGTGACTAGTGAGGTTTTGTTGAGTTCAATATATGCTGCTATTGAATATTGGATATCTTTGCCATGAACGCTAAGCATCCTTAAGTGAGTTCTTGAGTTGTTTTGTTTGTATTTTGAGATATCATGCTTTTGTCTATATGTAATCTTTGAAAATCTGCTTGAACTCAGAACAAAGTTTGGTGTGACTAATGCTGATTGTAAAATCCAGTCGCCTGCCTCAAAGGGGAGCAAGAAGTCCGCAGGCCATGGTGGGCGCCGGCATGCCTCTCGATAGTGTTCGTGAGGGCGGCCAAGCAGAACAGGAAGTCCCGTGTTGTCTCCTTGAAGCTGGAACCGTAATGCTTGTCAAGCACTTCGAATCGTCGCCTGTGCTCCTAGACCTTCAGCTCTATAGGAGGTGGCCTGCGCGCACACCATGGTTCGCTGGTTCAAAGTGGCATGAAAGCTGTTTTCGGTCTGGGTGCATCATGCTCTACTATGTACAACGGGTCTCTCTTATCCCTTGCTAGTTGTTCTTCATATATAGGTTTGGAACAGTAATCTGTTGTAGACAAAGAAAGAAACATATATGTGCAGATGGTCCCTGGCTCCCTGCAAGTGCAAGGTCTGCTCTCTGCTTCTTGCAACTCTTCCTGAGTCGCTATGGTGCATGCGATTTGCTAAAAGAATAAAAGATTGGCCAAGACCTCATTGTCCCCTCTCCCGTGCACCTTTTACACGACTCTGGTAGGACTTTATCCACCCCGGAAGTCTGGACTGGGCATGAATGCCCATTTTTTTTTGTATTTGTTTTATGAATACATTAGTTGTAGATATTGTACTCAAGTATTTATTTTATGAACGTATATAAGATAATATACTCCCCTTAATAAATCAATTCCTAGAGACTAAATAAACCAATTCCTAGAGTTTGTCTTAAATTATTGTAAAGACAAGTTGGCTGAGTTCATACAGAAAGGGCAACGGTATTTTAAATCCTTAAATGAACACATTATGAAAAGTACATATCATGGTGTATCTAATAGTACTCATTTAGCATCATAAACTTAGGCTTTCTTTAATACTCCCTCCATCCCAAATTGTAAGTCATTCCAAGAATCTTGAAGAATTAAAGCATTTCAAGTTTGACCAAGAATTATATTGAAGAATCAAAGCATCTCAAGTTTGACCAAGAATTATAGACAAAACTATAAAGATTTATAACATCAGATAGGTATACTATGAAAATATAATTGATAACGAATCTAATGATACTTATTTGACATCATACATATTATTATATTGTTA
Organism: Microstegium vimineum; assembly: GCA_022036555.1. Classification (NCBI taxonomy): domain Eukaryota; kingdom Viridiplantae; phylum Streptophyta; class Magnoliopsida; order Poales; family Poaceae; genus Microstegium; species Microstegium vimineum. The sequence goes on along the minus strand of CM039129.1, from coordinate 31,479,803 downwards.
TATAAGTTTGGTCAAACTTGAGAAACTTTGACTCTCCAAGATTCTTAGAATGGCTTACAATTTGGGATGGAAGGAGTATAAATTTAGTCAAACTTAAAGAAATAACTTAAAGACACTTTAAGAGTTGATTTATACAGGACCAAAGGAATACATCTATGGTTTAATTTTTTTTATTAGGCGTGTTCATAGTGTAGGAATGTAGGATGTGTACATTCACAAGAGTGGTTGTGCGTGTGTAAGTTATACTAGATTTCTTAAAAAATGTGATTATTTGTTAAGTGGTGGGCAAAATGTCCGTTGCTACTGAATGTTTATGGCTTATCAGTCCACTGATCTTTCAACCACCCCTACAACTTGACTCATGACGGGTCAGTAGTGGTCTCTTCGTTTAGCAGGATTATAAACTGTTCTGATAGGATTATATACTGCTGGCTGATTTTTTATGAGGGAAAAACACTGTTCTAGATGGATTTAAAACCCGCTGAAAAGCCAAGCAAACAGGTCGGGTTAGTCCATAACACGAGCATGCTATTAGCCTATTATATGAATATAAAAGACTATACTTTCTTCTATCCATAAAAAATTATCATTTAAAAGTCAAACACTTCAACTTTGGTCAGTATGCTCTCCCGGTGTTTCCCTGAGATGCTCTAAAAACAACTTAAAGAGTCCTTTTTTTTCATAATGATATGAATAGAGATTTTGATGGTTTTCAATTAGATCTTCAAATCATGTCATATTTTATTTTGAGTTTCTTACAAGGCAAAGATGGAGAATGAGAATGGCTCGCACAAGTAGAAATGAATATAGAACAATTTTTATTTGAAAATGACTCACCAAATAAGATTTTAGTGAGTATGAGTTTAAGAAAAACTCTTGAAGATGCTTTAATTAATAAAAACTATTGGAGAGTATTATTTTTATCAAATCTTTATTCCCATCCGAATCTAAAAGGCCTCTTGCAGTTGATCTAAACTGAGCATCCGAGCCATCCAAACGGTGTCCAGAAACTTCGCCTCTAAAACATCAGCCAAAGCGTGGCATCAACTCACTGACAGCTTTCTAGCACATGGGCCAACGGCTCATCGCCACCCCTGCTATGCGAACGGCGTTTCCATCCAGCGCCTTCTACAGAAGCAACCCCACACCAAGAGCAGCGACACGTGCACGACTTATTTTACTGACCTGTAGGCCCCATTCCCATAGCCTCCCGTGGGACCCACATGTCAATTACTGTTATGTACCGCTGTTTGTGGTCGCAGCATTTCTCAGCAGCCTGAGGCTCCAGAACCTTCTCCGCAAACTGCTAAATCCACCACCAATTCATTCCCCCATTTCCATACTCACCCACTGATAACCTGACCTAATCGGTGGGCCCGAATTGCTAGTGACTAACCCTCCTCCCATCTTCTTGCTCCGCAAGGCGCACGCCATTTATACGCCTTCCTCTCCCCTTCGCTCCCCAAAACCCTACCCCCTCCAAAACCCTCGCGGCATCGTCAGTCGTCATCTCCCTCGCTGCCCCCGCGTGTTCGCGCAGCCTCGCCCTTCGCGTGGTTGAAGAAGCGGAAGATGATCGGGGCCTCTAGGCGATCCCTCAGTGCCGCCGCCCGCAGCCGCGTGGCTGCCGGCGCTGCCTCCGCCGTCTCCGCCGACTCAGTCCCTCCCCACCCCGTAAGTGTGGCCATCCGTTTTGCTTTCTTTGTTTGTGGCGATTAGCCATGTTATTATGTCCGTCACGCATCAATCTGGGCGTTGTACATTGATTTGGCGCTGCATTGATATGCTTGGGTTTACCATTTGCCTCTATTGATTGCCTTTTACTAAATTGGGTAGCTACTGTGGAAATTTACAAGTTATATTAGAGGAAACTGTGATTATTCTTCAAATTAATGGTACAAATCGAGTTCAGCACCTCTTAATAAGTTGTATATATCTTCTGATATCTTACAAATTGAGTTCAGCCACCTGTTAATAAGTTGTATATATCTGTTATAATGTCTTGTGATCTCAGGTGAACAATGGAGCGCCTGGGGTTCCTCAGCAGCAGAAGAGGCTTCTCTCAGTGCTTGCGGCGCCCAAGGTTGCAGGAACAAGCAATGTTGTGTCCCTCAAACTGATGGATGGTGCCCTTATTGGGAGACGCTATGAATCGAGTGCGGCGGCAGTTGACTCCACTGACCTGCCGGCTGAGAAGCATGAGTACCAGGCTGAGGTACTGATGACGTGAATTGGTCTAACTTTGTGCTATCTTCTGCTGAGGTTTGGTTGCAAGATGTCATGGTGTTTCCACAATGTTCTATGCAGGTCAACAGGCTCATGGATTTGATTGTGCACAGCTTGTATAGCAACAAGGAAGTTTTCCTTCGAGAACTTGTCAGGTGAGTCACAGTTATGGACACAATCTTTTTCAGTTATTCTAACCTATTTATAGAACGCCCTGTTCCTGGTCAATCTATTTGGTGACTGCATCATGTTTTTTTAATCCCTGATTAAGTTCGCTGTTTCATTTCCTCTTGTTTGTGCTTACAGCAATGCTAGCGATGCTCTTGATAAGTTGCGTTATCTGAGTGTCACGGATTCTGAGCTTCTGAAGGATGGCCCCCAACTTGACATTCGCATCCAAACAGACAAGGATAATGGAATAATAACAATTACGTAAGTATTAGTTACTTGCATCAGGCCATTTACTTACCATACTTTTTAATGGAAAGTGTTTTTCATTCTCACCTACATTTACTTCTTCATCTTCAGTGATTCTGGGATTGGTATGACGAAACAAGAGCTTATTGATTCTCTTGGGACTATTGCAAGCAGTGGAACTGCCAAGTTCCTGAAGGCATTGAAGGTGTGATCTTGCTGAGGATGGTGTCCTCTGTTTTTAATTTCTCTATCTATATCTGGAATCCTGCCATTTGCATTATTTAATGTCTATTTTACAACAGGAGAGTCAAGGAGCTGGCATGGACAGCAACTTGATTGGCCAATTTGGTGTTGGCTTCTATTCCGCATTTCTTGTTTCAGAGAAGGTATACTGTTACCATGATTTTTTATCTTTATACTGGCTATTAATATTAATGATCTACAATTCTTTTGGTCATGTTCTCTCTTAAGTGTTTCGACTTTCCTGCTGTCCTATCCTATGAATCTCCAGAACTTGTAAGTATTAAGTGAACACCTTCTCTTCTGTGCAATAGGTTGTTGTGTCAACAAAGAGCCCAAAATCTGACAAACAATATGTTTGGGAAGGACAAGCAGATTCTGGTTCTTATACCATTAGAGAGGAAAAAGACCCAGAGAAGCTCATTCCTAGGGGAACTCGCCTTACTCTCTATCTCAAGGTATGTATGGGCTTATTCAAATGTGATATAAGTTCTTGTCACTTGCCTTATTTTAATTTTCATATTTGTTATTTCCAGCGTGATGACAAGGGCTTTGCTCACCCTGAGAGGATTCAAAAACTTTTAAAGAATTACTCTCAGTTTGTTTCCTTTCCCATTTACACATGGCAAGAGAAAGGCTTCACAAAAGAGGTGTGTAACCTTTTTCATTTCTTTTCATTTTGTGCCAATATATCACTTACGTTAGGCATCCATTGATCATTAAGGTCGAGGTTGATGAGGATCCAGCGGAGGCCAAAAAAGAGGGTGATGATGGTACCAAAACTGAGGTAAACTTATAAGAAGCTTTAACTCTTGGTTTTGACTGCTTTACTCTGGACAAAATAGTGTAGCGTTTTGTTACTGGTTGAGAGTTACTGTCTCTCTGTACGCAGCCTACGAAAAAGACCAAAACCGTTATAGAGAAGTATTGGGATTGGGAGCTTTCAAATGAGACACAACCTATTTGGGTAAGATCTATTTCTGTTCTGTTTGTTGATATAATCATGATGTTCTAAGCATGTATTTTTGAAAATGTTAATGCCTGAGGCTTATGTGGTGAGTTTGCATGTGTGTGTCTATGACTCTATGTAAGTGTCCGCAGCATCAATACTGTGTTTGGCAAAAAAAAAAAAGAAAGAAGAGGTTGAACCTTATGGCACCTTTTTGTGTTGTTTGCAGCTTCGGAACACTAAAGAGGTTTCAACTGAGGAGTACAATGAATTTTATAAGAAAACCTTCAATGAGTACTTGGATCCTTTGGCCTCCTCACACTTCACTACAGAGGTACATGTCTTCGCATTTATATTGGTTGTCTGCTGTTTCTTTGTTTTGGTGATTCAATGGTTAATTACTGCGATGGCTGGTTTAGATCTCACAGTATATATGGCTCAAATGATTTGTATACTGCAAATTTGGTCACGGACATGTTTTCTTTCCTTGAGTTGGGCCTGTTTGGTCCCCTGCTCGTTTTAGAGAATCACTCCACAAAATCAGCATATAATCACTTCAGAGTAAGAAACTGTTTTGCATAGCTCCTACTGGATTCGGTCTGGAAGCTGCTTTGGGAGCTTTGCCAAACAGGCCTGTCATAGAATCACTTCTCAGTAAAAAACTGTTTGGCAGAGCTCCTACTAGATTCATCCTGGAAGCTACTCTGGGATTTCTGCCAAACAGGCCCTTATACTCTGTAACATCTAACCAAAGTTCCATGTAACAGAGGATACAATCTCTGATGATAACACAAAAAATATTCGAAACATAAGAATCTGGAAAAAAAAACACTAGACACTAGAGGTTTCTGTAGCATGATTGATCCAGCATGCATTTTATATTCATTCTTCAAGATGATATTGCCACTATAAGTCTGACACTCTAATCTCTTTTTTGTCACATTTGATCTTTTTGAACACCTACAGACTATATATATACTTACATTGAAATAGCACAGTCCATTTATATGATCGCAAAGAACATCTTCACATGCAAGTGATAATACTTGATCTATTTGACACAGGGTGAGGTAGAATTCAGGTCAATTCTTTTTGTTCCTGCTACGAGGAAGGATGATATAACTGATAGTAAGACGACCAAGAATATCAGACTGTATGTTAAGCGTGTATTCATATCAGATGACTTCGATGGAGAATTGGTATGTTCTTCGCACATCAATCATTCTTCATGGTTTGTATCAAATTTAGTACCAAGTAAATCTGATATAATTGACAATTGTGATTCTGGCCAGTTCCCAAGATATTTGAGCTTTGTGAAGGGTGTTGTCGACTCAAATGACCTTCCATTGAATGTTTCTCGTGAGATTCTTCAAGAAAGTCGAATTGTAAGTTGCTTGACTTTCTCTCTCTGTCACTGTTAAAATATTGATCTGACAAGTTTGTGCTACCCTTCGTTTTGCCATTTTCCATAGGTTCGTATAATGAGAAAGAGGCTGGTGCGGAAAGCCTTTGATATGGTACTTGGCATTTCTTGCAGTGAAAACAGAGATGTAAGCTTTCACATTTCCTTGTCGGGGTATGGTCACTTCAATTAACCTCCCTTTTCTTTCAGTTTCTCATCTAAATTTCATTGTAGGATTATGAAAGGTTCTGGGAGAACTATGGAAAATTTTTAAAGCTGGGTGCCATGGAAGATAAGGAAAATCACAAGAGAATTGCTCCTTTGTTGCGCTTCTTCTCTTCTCAAAGCAACGATGAACTAATTAGCTTGGATGAATATGTGGAAAACATGAAACCTGAGCAGAAGGACATTTACTTCATTGCTGCAGACAGCCTGAGCAGTGCCAAAAATGCTCCTTTCTTAGAGAGACTAACAGAAAAAGAGTATGAGGTGAGAAACAAAGATACCTTAAAGAGTATTCTTTTGTTTAGATGGTTCAATTATACACTTACAGTTTTATTATGGTATTTAATCCACACCACTCATGGGACCTAAGCCACTGGTCTTGTTAATTTTCATGAGTTGGGGCATCTTTGTTCTCAACCTTAGTTCACTTTGGAATCTTGCAAGTTTCAATTTTCTTCATAGACCTTTAAATAGACTGAGTACAATAACATGGTCTAAAGAGATGATTATGACAAATGTAACTATTGAAATTGAATGAGCATCTAAGGACAAGTACTTGCCATCCTCTGTCCAATTTGGACGTGATGCTGCTGTGGCTGCACGATGTTGAAACAAGTCTTCGTACAATGTTTTAGGCAATTTCTTATTTTTGCTTTGCAGTGTCCATGTCTTGCCTTATCTTTTGTGCATTCTCTTGACAGTGTCCCTGCATGTCATTGGAAGAACCCTATAAACTATAAAGAATAGAAGTGTACCTACTTTGCTTATTCAGTCCCAACTGGCATCAATATGAATTCATTTGTAACAGTCCTGGATCTGCAGGTAGAATAAAGGGGATTAGAGGAGGGGAGCGGCAGCCCTAGGGCTGGCCGCGCGCCATTAGAGAGAGGGAGGCGGTGGTGGCAGCAGGCTGCTCTGGCTATCCAGGTGCAGGGGTGGCATCATAGTGCGGTTGAGTGTGGGGGAGAGAGGCAGGCGGCACATTGAGCAGAGGGAGAGGCGGCGGCTAGAAAAGAGGAGGGGGAGGAGGAATAGGGTTTCCCCTATATTATTCTTGCTTATAATCTCAATAGATACATCTCTTATAGGGATGACCTGATTCGACTTGACTCAGACCCACAAGTAATCCTATCTTCTGGACTCTTCCTAATCCTATACCTAGATGATTTTTGCGCTGTGCTACAGTGTGTGCTACAGCACTCGGGGATGCTGTTCACGCTGGGCCCAATTTTCTTGAGCCCAACACCTCCATAGCCCACCTTGACTATTGAGAAAATTTAGGCCTGTGACATCATTACTATATAGTCAGGCAATGGTTATACTAGAGAGTGAGTCTTATGAGATTAGTTTAACTGATGCTAGTTCTAGCTTTATAATTTATTTTATCTTGTTTTTGGTAGGTTCTACTTTTTGTTGACCCTATGGATGAAGTGGCTATCCAGAATCTGAGCTCCTACAAGGATAAGAAATTTGTGGACATCAGCAAGGAAGATTTGGACTTAGGTATGTGCATAAATGTGTCGTGAACGTCTTATTAACTACTAGTAGTACTTAGATGTAGATTTCTTCTGGCAAGGCTTTTCTTGTTATTAATCCATATTGATCACCACGGTATATGTATATTGAATGTGATCAATAATCAAAATTTTGTCTTGTATGCATTACTTGTCTGTTTGTCTGTAGGACGTTTATTTCTTTGGAACTGAGACCGTTGATCTTTTACCTTCTTGATTTAATTTTCTTGTTTCTGATTGTTGTGATCTCCAAATGTACCAGGTGATACTAACAATGAGAAAAGAGAGGAGATAAAGCAGGAGTTCAGCCAAACTTGTGACTGGATAAAGAATCGCTTGGGTGACAAGGTTGCACGTGTTGACATATCTAATCGTCTCAGGTCATCGCCATGTGTTCTTGTTGCCGCGAAGTTTGGTTGGTCAGCCAATATGGAAAGGTTAGTGTCTAATGTTAATTGTGATGTGAGTCTTTGATGGTTTCTCTGACAGTTGCTATATAATTTTACAATCCTTGTTTGTTACAGGCTGATGAGAGCACAGTCTATGGGTGATGCATCCACTTTGGATTTCATGCGTTCGAGGAAGGTTTTTGAAATAAACCCAGAGCATGAGATAATCAAGGCCTTGAATGTAAGTTCTGAACCTGCTGTTGTCTCTTTTCATTTTCAAATATTTCGGCTGGTAGAAAAGGACTGTATGCTGGCAAACTATAGTCAAAGGGCCCGACCGGCTTTGATTTTACTGCAGTGCTGTAGGCTGCTGCTGCAAGATAGTATCAGCTAGCTAGCACAATAGCAAAAGAGAAACTTCTGGTGATTAACAGCGGCCACAAGTAGACTTCGATCAGAGAGAAAATTTGTAGTGCTAAAAGTTGCTTGACATCTTGATATATCTTTTTGTTTACGCATTGTGGTAATTTTGTTATTTTTAGGCCACAAATGCTTTTTTTGGTTCTAATGAATTTTTTTCCTTGGAATGCAGGTGGCATGCAGGAATAACCCTGATGATCCTGAAGCTCTAAAGGCTCTGGATGTTCTCTTTGAAACCGCTATGATTTCAAGTGGCTTTTCGGTGGGTACAGTCTCCTGTTAACTTTTGGTCTCATAGTGATTGTTAAGGATAACTATGTGGTCCATACTGAACCTTGCTTTTGCTGCGTTTAATTTTGATTTTGAAATAGAGAGTAGAGCATAACCTATTCATATGAAATAAGACCAAGATTCAACATAGGATGAGGCAAAAATAAAGTATTACACGGTAAAAAACTCCACTTCCCAGCCTTACAACTGAAATATGGAGTGTTTTTCAAAAAAGAAATTTGAATGTCTTAAGTTTGCTTATCGCATTAGTGTTCTTTTGGGGGCGTCTAAACTAGAAAAGAATGGCTATGATCATCAATTATACCAGTGCTGGCAGTTTGGCACCTCCCTTACCCTTTATGCCCTGTTCAGCTAATCGTTTCTGCGGCTGATAAACCAGCCGATGCTGTTTTTTGCTGTTATGTTGTGAGAGAAAAACATGATAAGCCAAGCTAACAATGTTACGGATTAGAGTACATAGTTGTGCAAGTTGTTCTTAATACCTCGTTCTGAATCTGTTACTGCACGGCTACATTTACCTTGGGATTTGCCACATTCCACATCACCTCATTTCTGCCTTGTTTATGTTGCAGCCTGACAACCCAGCGGAGCTCAGTGGGAAGATCTATGAGATGATGACCTCTGCCATCGCTGGCAAATGGTCCTCACAGTCGCAGGCACAACCTGTCAACCCAATCCCGCAGCACGCCACGCCTGTGATGTCGGACGAGCCGCTTGAAGCTGAAGTGGTAGAGTCAGAGCCCGTTGAGGCTGGTCAGCAGAAGTAAGGGCAATCGGAATCCCTTGAGAGCTTGACGCCTGCTCGTGCAAAACCGTTCTACCTTTGAACCGTTGTGCACGGAGCAGAGAATTTTGAGTATTTGTTTTGACGGCCTGTATCTGTATCATGAGCTGTGTCACTGGTAATGTATTTGTATTGGTTGGAATTTAGAAGATTAGGAATAATTAGTGGTTGAATTACTTGAACTGGTACTCGTTATTCACTTGTTCCGTTACCAGGAGGGTTATAGTTGGAGTTTGACCGAACTACTTCATCCATTCTGAACGGAGAGACGGAGGTGGTAGTAATTTTGATGGAACGCCATTCCTTTGTTCTGAATTTTGATGTCTGTCAGCGAGCTGTGCTGAGCCTTGGTTTCCTCCGCTCTGTGTCTCCGGTGGGAACTGTAATCGTGTGTGTTTGGTTGGGAGGTGAGGTGACAACCGACGAGGAGGGATGCATTGGAATGAGCTCGTCCGCATTTTGATGTTTGCGACGGGACGGTCTGCAGCTCCAACTGGTGTCCTATTTAAAGACCTATCTCTCATTTTGAGGGTCCAAAACATAAAAACACGTCTCCAACCAGTCTCATTTGAGGGCCTTCGCTCCCTCATTTTGTTGTTGTGCAATCTATGACTGCCTTCTCGAAATAGCCAAATGGCCTGGGTTCTAGATGGATGGGAGATGGCGATAGAAAATATACCTCCTAGTTTTGGGCGGCCACTCGCCGTCCACCTGTGCTGGCCCCCTTTCTGCTGCTGCCTTGGAATCGCCCTCTACTACGCAATAAGCTCGCGCCCCTGCTGATTTGCACTGCTGGTCGCAAGAGAAAGCCTTTACATGGAGGCAATGAAAAAATTTGTGGGCAAAGAGAGAGAAGGCCAAAGAGGGGAGGAGAGACTAAGAGAGAAGAACATAACGATGAGAGGCTAGCGGTAGAGACTTGAAAGGCTTGAATTTTTTTTTTCGAGATCACGCTCATCCCTAAGCGTGTTTTTCATTAAGCAGATAAGTAGAGAAGTAGGAAGTAGGCGAGACTTTGAAAGGCTTGAAATCAAGCAACAAGTAGAGAAGTAGGAGGCTTCATCTAATGCAACAAGAAATAGAGTTGAAACGGAGAGAATAGGTGAGCAAGTCATGAATATGGACCTTTGTAGTATGAGTGAGCAACAAAAGGTATTCTACTAGGCATTGCAGGATGAGACCATTGCTCGATGTTGTGGTGATGCCAACCAGAGGCAGCATGCTTATTTGTCTTTTGTGTGTGTACTATGGACGGACTATGTTATTTAAATTATGTCTGTTATCCGTGGACTTCTGTGTAAGAACAATTTTGTGTATATGTTTATGAACCTCTATGTAAGAATGCCAGTATGATTGTTAAATTATGCGTGCAAATGACATAAAGCTGCTACAGAATTTGAATTATCTAATAATAATAATAATAATTCCTCCTATACTTAGCTGTACGAAATTGTTGTTAACAAATACCCATTCCAATAGTACCAATTTGAAATAACAGAGTTTACATATAAAATGTTGGACTTTGTAGTTAGAAGTGTGAGAGAATATATGTGTGAGAGAAGGCTGAAATGTGGTTAAGGTTCGTATAGAGAAATAAGGGATAAAGTCTTTTGGAAATGCGAAACGACTTTAACCGACTACTACAGCATGAGAATGAGAATGTGACGTCACCTACGCATCACTGTGACGATGGAAAATTTCTTTTTTCTTTTTTGCGACAGACGATGGAAATGACATGGATCGATAGGAGTGCTATCTCCTTGGTTTCTCCGGACTCTAGCGTGCGCGGCGCTAGGCAACGGCAGCGGGTATGCAGGCTAGTCTAATTCGGTAGCAGAGGGAGACGTGTGACCAATTTAAAAGCATCGATCGTTAGGCATGCACAGTACTCGGTACTAGTACTAGGCAGTAGCAAGAAGCGACGCCCGCCTCGTGACCGCCCCGCTCGTCTCATCTGAGGTCCAAGGAATTGACTCTGATCTCACCTCACCTGACCTTGATGTCCCGCGCCCAGCCCAGCTACTCTGTCTGTGATTCCATTTCTCCGTGCCGTCTAGCTACATGCATGATGTGTGAAACCGTTTTCCTCTCTCTCTGAAGCAGCAGAGCAGGCCCTGCCCTGGCGTGCAGTGCAATCGTCCAACGTTATCCACTTTTTGGAAAGAGCTCCAGCTCCTGCCCCTAATAATGGCAATAATAACAGACTGACCAAAACCTCCCGCCTCCGCCACAGCAGCCCCCACCCTGGCACTAGCACCGCCCAAGCCTGGAATGGAGATGGAGATGGAGATGGAGATGGAGATGGAGATGGAGAATTCTTTCCTCCCCACTATAAAAACGTACGGGGGCGACGGACGATGGAACCACAAATCACTCCCGTGAGCTGGCCTTCACCATCGTATCACCCCGCTCACTCTCTACTACTGTAACCTCTAATTAGTTATCTCTATCAGCAGTAGTTGCTACCAATCTGCAGCACACACCGGCCACCACCACCACGTAACTAAAACCAACGCCGCCTCTGACCGGCCGCGCGGCCATGGCACTGCTGGCCCTGGGTGACGGCGGCCGCGACGCGGAGCGGAAGGTGAAGGTGGCGGAGGTGGCGCTGCGTGCGCTGCTGTGCGGGCTGGCCGCGCTGGCGGCCGCGCTGGTGGCGACGGACACCCAGACCCGGACCTTCTTCTCCCTACAGAAGAAGGCGCGCTACACGGACATGAAGGCCATGGTGTTCCTCGTGGACGCCGCCGCCGTGGCCGCCGGCTACAGCCTGCTGCAGGCGGCGCGCTGCTGCGTGACACTAGCCATGGCCCCCGGCGCCTGCGGAGGAGGCACGGTGCCGCCGGGGCGGCGGCTGCGGCCGCTGCTGGCCAGCTGGTGCGTCTTCTCGTGCGACCAGGCGCTGGCGTACGTGCTCCTGGCAGCCGTCGCCGCCGCGCTGCAGGCCTCCGTCGTCGCCAAGCGTGGCCAGCCTGAGATGCAGTGGATGCCCATCTGCGCACTCTACGGCGCCTTCTGCAGGCAGGCTGGCGCCGGTGTCGCTAGTGCCGTCGCGGCTGCGCTTGCCGCCGTCCTGCTCGCCTTCCTCTCCGCGTTCAACGTCTTCAGGCTCTACGGCACCACACCAAGCTAGCGCCGCCGCGTGCCATCGGCTTCGACGACGATCGGCGACCATCGTTATGTGTGAGTGCATGGAAGTAGCTCTCTAGATGTATTGCATTAGCTGAGCAGATACAGCTGATCCACCACCGTAGAGACTGGAGAGATAAGCTGCGGTGCAGGCAGGCGCTCAAGCTTTGCTTGGTGGTTGCTGTTGCTAATCAAATCAAATTATATATATACACGTACTGGTTCATGTTAAAGCAAGATCGAGTAGTACTACCGATCGACTACTCATCATCAGTAAACAGCTTAGCTTAAACACACACGCACGTTGTGTGTTGATGAATCTGTAGGATCGGAGACAATTCGCATCCTGTTTTACTTCAGTCTCATCAGATATAGACCAACATCATTGATATTACATTTGTTTTTATATTTCTATCCGAGTTCAGATTTGAATACGAGGATAAGATATGATCTGATATCAACAATCATAAAAATATAATTTAAATATTTAGATGTATCAAATATTAAATATTCAAACGCAGATGATATAGACTAATCTAAACCCATACCCATAGTCTGCACTGCTAGGAAACGCCATGTAGGTTGACCCAACCTTTCTTTTTTTGCGTTGCACATTGCAGCATTGGCGTCGGCATGCAGTTGGCACGACGCACCACCATGCTGTAGTCAGCCGCTAGCACGCAAATTTGAAGCGAAGATCACGGGCGCGAGGGGAAGCAGCTGCCGCTGGTGCGGCGCTGGACACGCGTTGTGGTTGTGCTGCAATGACATCCTTGGCGCGCGTGCGGTGCGCTGGCCCGTTTTCCCCTCTCTCTTTTGTACATGTATGTAATAAAAAAAAAAGAAAGATAGCGGTCAAGGGTTTACAGTGCAATGACAAAGTTTATTGGTTGAGAGCTCCCACCCAGGCCTGAGTACGACACTTTATTCTGGATTTATTCCGAGATTTTCCAACGCTACGCATTAAGTAGTAGGCGACGTGGTGATTTTATGAACTTCAAGATTTGTCGGCTCAGTCCTTCGAAGGTGTTTATAGGGTTTGCGTGTGTGTTTATATGGACGAGTGTACGTACGTATTAAATGTCTGCGTTGTGCTGTGTATTTAAAAAAAAAAGTTAGCGCACACGCGTGCAGCAACTCCACTACGGACATCATCAGTTTGGTGCAATCAAACGCTTTCTTCTTCTTCGACTGATGATTTGGAGAAAGAAAAGGCCGGTGTCATGTCCATCCATCTTTTTGCTTGATTGATGCGCATCATTATCGTGGGGACACAGAGTTGATTTGGGGTTTGACCAACCTTGACGATATGATTTCAGGCCAACACTATGCATTTGGCTCGTCCGTTGCTCATCTCTGGCACGGACAGAGTAACTCGTAAGTCCAAAATGTCAGTGAGGGCTTCATTTGATTTTTATTAGTATTAAATATATTGCTATATACTCCCTCTGTCAAAAAAAAGTTATTATAAAATATATATATGTCAAACTTTCTCAATTTTAACTAGATTTATAAAAATATATGCAACATTTATATCTCCAAATAAATCTATTAAAAAATATATTCAACGACATATCTAATGATACTAGTTATATATTATAAATATTTATATTATATATATATATAATTGGTTAAAGTTTAAAAAATTTGACTTCTCGAGAAATGAGAATGATTTCTATTTAGGGACGAAGTGAGTAGACGATTTGATGACATAACAATATATCTAAAATAAATAATGAAACTCTCTTGATATGAATATTAACTCTCCGAGTCATGAAATTAAATACCAATAAAACTATATAATGTAACTCTTCATTGAAAATATGTGTTTCCTCGAAGTTTCATTTATTTTATTTAAATGACAATAAACTATAGACCAAAATTCTCCATTGAGATTTCGTATGATGTGACATTCTTAAAAACAACCTCATAAAACTCTTCACTGAAACTAGTCTAAGTTTATTTACTCCCTCAGTGTCAAGGGAGCAGAAATCTCGCTTCCCATGGGACCAATAAATATGTTTAGTATCAACTTTTGTACCTTCAAATATGCTTTTTTTTATATTAAATTTTATAACAAATTTAGTGATATTTATTGGACATCATAGATATGGCCCCGTTTGGGTATGTGGAATTGAATTCATTCTAATAATTATAGTTAGCTATACAAGAGATATACTATTTTTAAGAGAAGAAAAAAATTATAGTTGTAGAATAGAAACATGTCATGATGGTTTATAGAATCAATTTTTATCTCTCACCCTATAAATTTGAGATAGACATATATTTGAACTTTAGAAAGTGGTGGATTGTTAAATTTTAAGCCAAATAACTTAATTTATTAATAAATTTCAATTTCTCTAAATGAAGGTCAAACATCCCCTTAGTATTTTTAAAAAATAATTATTTAGTCAAACTTAGAATCAGTTGATTCCTCCCGGAGCAAGATTTATATTATATTTAGGATAGAAGAAGTAAAAAAAAAATAGATTACGATTATCTCTACGACTAAAACACACTAAAAGCAATCGCCCATACTTTCCCCTCAAGAAAGTTCCTTGACCAGACCCATCCGGCCCCTCCCCCCAAAATCTCGTCCTTCTCCCCTAGCCTCATGCCCTCCTATCCACCATCTCTCTCGTCTCTTTTAACCAAGTATGTGCCCTCTCTTTTCAAAATTAGACCGTTCCCTAGTGCCCCATTCACGATCTGCTGAGTTCGTCGTGCCCTGACCTCTACTATCGAATTCTTACATTTGTGGAAGTTGGGAAAGTTGACGACTCTGACTAGGTCAACCTCTAAAAAGTCATTTTCTTTGCTGGGCTCTAAATACGAATCAAGTATAGTTTCTATCCGCCTTAACAATAAAAAAATGATGGTGGAGTTTACTATGCACTTTGGATAGTTTTGAGTGTTAATGGGAGGATCGGGCTAAGACAGGCAGCAATTCCAAACTTAGCGAATGTACAGGAGTATTGTGCAAAGGGGTAAGGCAAGACGACACTGCATTCCATGCACGAATCTCAATCGGAATCGAACGGTCCGTGGTCCGAGTGGACGGGGTATGCCACCCAATAGTATTCCGCCAGGTCAGCCCGACCACGTCCTAGCGGGCATGTGACTGTTATAAGAGGGAACCTTGCATAAAACCCCTCGCGATAGCCCCCCATATTCGCACACATCCTCCTGCTCCTCGTTCCTCTCCGACGCCTCCGTCCCCGTCTCCAGCGAGATCACCTCCGTCGGCACGCGGATATGGTGAGAGGGACCGAAACCTTACCTATCTTTCCCCTGGGGGTCTTAGATTTTGCGCAGAACTTGTTATTTCTTTTTCCCTTTTGTGATTGTGGAATGTTGTGTGTGGGTACATATGCGTATGATGGTTCCGTTGCTGTCCGATTTGGTTGAGCGCGGGCCTGATTTGATGTAGTTTCCTGTGATTTCCGTATCTATTTTGGGGGTTTTCAATCGCAATTTGATGGATCGGTGCGGATCCCTGCTTAATTCGACTCCGAGTGTGGCTGTGTGGATATAGGATTACATGTTTAGCCTCTCGCCGTCGGCCTTGGCTGTAGACTGGGGAATACATCATTCCATAGGAATGGCGATCCAGGGGTTCGGTTGATTGTCTTCTAATCCACCTTGGGAATGGATCAATGTCACTGCTAACCCCATTTTTTCGTGGGGTAAATGATATGGATGTGTCATGCTTGATATTTGAAATTTAGTGTCTAACACTTATATAATACTGCCGCTGTTTTTTTTTT